>OY720625.1:47960874-47988196 GCA_963170105.1 Cantharis lateralis
TTAGGTTAGGTTAGGTTAGGTTAGGTTAGGTTAGGTTAGGTTAGGTTAGGTTAGGTTAGGTTAGGTTAGGTTAGGTTAGGTTAGGTTAGGTTAGGTTAGGTTAGGTTAGGTTAGGTTAGGTTAGGTTAGGTTAGGTTAGGTTAGGTTAGGTTAGGTTAGGTTAGGTTAGGTTAGGTTAGGTTAGGTTAGGTTAGGTTAGGTTAGGTTAGGTTAGGTTAGGTTAGGTTAGGTTAGGTTAGGTTAGGTTAGGTTAGGTTAGGTTAGGTTAGGTTAGGTTAGGTTAGGTTAGGTTAGGTTAGGTTAGGTTAGGTTAGGTTAGGTTAGGTTAGGTTAGGTTAGGTTAGGTTAGGTTAGGTTAGGTTAGGTTAGGTTAGGTTAGGTTAGGTTAGGTTAGGTTAGGTTAGGTTAGGTTAGGTTAGGTTAGGTTAGGTTAGGTTAGGTTAGGTTAGGTTAGGTTAGGTTAGGTTAGGTTAGGTTAGGTTAGGTTAGGTTAGGTTAGGTTAGGTTAGGTTAGGTTAGGTTAGGTTAGGTTAGGTTAGGTTAGGTTAGGTTAGGTTAGGTTAGGTTAGGTTAGGTTAGGTTAGGTTAGGTTAGGTTAGGTTAGGTTAGGTTAGGTTAGGTTAGGTTAGGTTAGGTTAGGTTAGGTTAGGTTAGGTTAGGTTAGGTTAGGTTAGGTTAGGTTAGGTTAGGTTAGGTTAGGTTAGGTTAGGTTAGGTTAGGTTAGGTTAGGTTAGGTTAGGTTAGGTTAGGTTAGGTTAGGTTAGGTTAGGTTAGGTTAGGTTAGGTTAGGTTAGGTTAGGTTAGGTTAGGTTAGGTTAGGTTAGGTTAGGTTAGGTTAGGTTAGGTTAGGTTAGGTTAGGTTAGGTTAGGTTAGGTTAGGTTAGGTTAGGTTAGGTTAGGTTAGGTTAGGTTAGGTTAGGTTAGGTTAGGTTAGGTTAGGTTAGGTTAGGTTAGGTTAGGTTAGGTTAGGTTAGGTTAGGTTAGGTTAGGTTAGGTTAGGTTAGGTTAGGTTAGGTTAGGTTAGGTTAGGTTAGGTTAGGTTAGGTTAGGTTAGGTTAGGTTAGGTTAGGTTAGGTTAGGTTAGGTTAGGTTAGGTTAGGTTAGGTTAGGTTAGGTTAGGTTAGGTTAGGTTAGGTTAGGTTAGGTTAGGTTAGGTTAGGTTAGGTTAGGTTAGGTTAGGTTAGGTTAGGTTAGGTTAGGTTAGGTTAGGTTAGGTTAGGTTAGGTTAGGTTAGGTTAGGTTAGGTTAGGTTAGGTTAGGTTAGGTTAGGTTAGGTTAGGTTAGGTTAGGTTAGGTTAGGTTAGGTTAGGTTAGGTTAGGTTAGGTTAGGTTAGGTTAGGTTAGGTTAGGTTAGGTTAGGTTAGGTTAGGTTAGGTTAGGTTAGGTTAGGTTAGGTTAGGTTAGGTTAGGTTAGGTTAGGTTAGGTTAGGTTAGGTTAGGTTAGGTTAGGTTAGGTTAGGTTAGGTTAGGTTAGGTTAGGTTAGGTTAGGTTAGGTTAGGTTAGGTTAGGTTAGGTTAGGTTAGGTTAGGTTAGGTTAGGTTAGGTTAGGTTAGGTTAGGTTAGGTTAGGTTAGGTTAGGTTAGGTTAGGTTAGGTTAGGTTAGGTTAGGTTAGGTTAGGTTAGGTTAGGTTAGGTTAGGTTAGGTTAGGTTAGGTTAGGTTAGGTTAGGTTAGGTTAGGTTAGGTTAGGTTAGGTTAGGTTAGGTTAGGTTAGGTTAGGTTAGGTTAGGTTAGGTTAGGTTAGGTTAGGTTAGGTTAGGTTAGGTTAGGTTAGGTTAGGTTAGGTTAGGTTAGGTTAGGTTAGGTTAGGTTAGGTTAGGTTAGGTTAGGTTAGGTTAGGTTAGGTTAGGTTAGGTTAGGTTAGGTTAGGTTAGGTTAGGTTAGGTTAGGTTAGGTTAGGTTAGGTTAGGTTAGGTTAGGTTAGGTTAGGTTAGGTTAGGTTAGGTTAGGTTAGGTTAGGTTAGGTTAGGTTAGGTTAGGTTAGGTTAGGTTAGGTTAGGTTAGGTTAGGTTAGGTTAGGTTAGGTTAGGTTAGGTTAGGTTAGGTTAGGTTAGGTTAGGTTAGGTTAGGTTAGGTTAGGTTAGGTTAGGTTAGGTTAGGTTAGGTTAGGTTAGGTTAGGTTAGGTTAGGTTAGGTTAGGTTAGGTTAGGTTAGGTTAGGTTAGGTTAGGTTAGGTTAGGTTAGGTTAGGTTAGGTTAGGTTAGGTTAGGTTAGGTTAGGTTAGGTTAGGTTAGGTTAGGTTAGGTTAGGTTAGGTTAGGTTAGGTTAGGTTAGGTTAGGTTAGGTTAGGTTAGGTTAGGTTAGGTTAGGTTAGGTTAGGTTAGGTTAGGTTAGGTTAGGTTAGGTTAGGTTAGGTTAGGTTAGGTTAGGTTAGGTTAGGTTAGGTTAGGTTAGGTTAGGTTAGGTTAGGTTAGGTTAGGTTAGGTTAGGTTAGGTTAGGTTAGGTTAGGTTAGGTTAGGTTAGTCGCAATCCGGTCTTCGAGGAAGACAGACGTGCTATGCGATTCGCGGGAAAAAATTACAACAGAATTCATAGTTTTTATTAAAAATTATGGGGTTTTTCGGCGTAGAAAAAGGGGCCTAGTGGACACGCAGTGAGCCGGGTTGTACCGCCTAGACTCCTACCATCCACCTCCAGGGTGCGGCGGGAGAACTGGTCTGCAGCTACAGGATCCCTGCAACAAAAAAGGGTTAACCATACTTCATTTTGGTATACCCTAGTGTCCCACAGGAGCCCCAACCAGTGCGCGGGTGTCGTGGAAAAAAATCCGAACAGGACGTCGGTGATCCGTGAGTGCCCAGTGCCAGAAACAGACAGAAAAAACACAGTGAAAATTAGTGCCAGTGTGTGTGAGTGATAAACTTAATTTACTTACAAGTAAAACACCAAAAATCCAATGGGTAAGTGCACCTTTTAAATTAAACACCAACACCTAAAAACGCGCACAAAAACACATTAAAATACCCAAATTTTTCACTCAACACACGCAAAAACACTACCGGAACACAGATTCATAAAAACTGTTTCGAAATTTGTCAAAAAACCCGGCTTTTCAACAAAAATTCGGACTTGGAAAAGTACACGGTTTCAATTGTAATACGTGTTGAACACAAGTGCGAAAGTGTGTCGCATTCCATCACGTACACCATCCGGCACGTGCCACACATTCCTGCACGTATTCCGATAAGTTCAAACACCCGGTGATCGCGTCACACATTCCATCACGTACACACGTAAGTTCAAGCACCTAGTGACCGCGTGATCAGTTGAAATTAGTGCAACAACTAATAGTGCCGAATATTAGGACGAAATTTAGGCTAAGTAGAGGGCCCCCAAAAACAATTCGGGGCTGGGCAGGCGGCAGGACCATCTTTCAACTCGAAAAACGGAAACCTGCAGCCGGGGGTGCAATTTAGGACCACCTTAAATTGCAAATTCGGGTAAATTTGGAACTTTCACCAAATACGGGGTCGGTTCAACACCATAAGTGAACCGACATACGGGGTAGGATCGATTCGAAGTTGGAATTGATACGGGGTCGGTCCAAAAACACCTGGACATCCCATACGGGGTGTGTCCAAGGGACCGGGAGTGCTAGTGCCCTTTTGGCAACCTCCCCCCCCCCACCCCCCCACCCCCCCCCCACCCCCCCCCCCACCCCCCCCTCCCCCCCTCCCCCCCCCCTTTTTATATTCCTCCAAAAATCCAATAAAAAATTTTTTCTTCCCCCACTCTTCTCTCACCCCTCTCATCTTCTACAATGGCTCCTATAAAACCATCCAAAGCCACAAAAAGTAAACCTACCAAGGTAGAAGGGCGCAAGCCATCCGTGACCACCTCCTCCTTTGAGACCTCTACTCCTATTACCATCCCAACCCCCCCTCTACACACTAGAACGCGTGGTGCGGGAAAAGTTCCGACAAAGACGCCAGTGCCGACCAACCCGGAGAGCGCCATACTTGCGTTACAGTGCGCGATCGACTCAACGCCAAACACCGCGGGCGTCGTCACAGTCGCGGCAAGAAACTGTATCCAGTTCTTTAGAGAAACGCTCGACGAACTGGAAGCGCGAAGGCGTGAGCAGGACGGCACCCCACCCCCGCACCTGCTGGACTCCATGGCCGAAACCCTGAGAGAACTAGCCGCATCGGCAAGAGACCAGACCGAACGAATCGAGGTCGTGGCAGCCAGGCTGGAAGACGTCAGGGTAGCGGCGGAGAAGAGAGATGCCGACTACGAGGCCAGCTCCAGACGCACCAGAGAAGCCATCAACAGGCTCGGGATCGACCACAATAAAGCGGTTACGGATCTCGCGAGTGTCATCCGGGAAATAGAAGTGAACGGAATGAACACCTCCTTGCCGTTGGCGGACGTCGGTGCGATAAGCGGTCTCCAAACGGCGCTTGCGGAAACCGCGGACAAAATTGTGCAGGCGAGGCGCACCCCCGAAGGAGTGCGTACGGTGCTCAGTGCGGTGCAAACCCTAACGGACAAAATCGGGGAAATCCAGGAGGCCATAGTGCAGGCGGCCCCTCCAGAAGAGGAAGAAAAAGCGGAGAGAGGCAAAAACTGCCCCCCGCCCCCGCCACCTTCTCCTACCCCATCCCCGTCCCCTCGCCCCCAAACCCCACCGGCAACAAACACGCAAACGCCGGTGCACACCCAACCCGCGGCAACACTAACGCAGCGGACAGACCTCCCTCCCCCGGACACAGAATCCACCGGAAAGAAGCCTGCCAAGAGAAGGGCAAGGCGAGGGGGGGGGCGGAGGAGGGCGAGGAGGGGGAGCAAAGGAGCAGCCGAGGCCGGCAACGTCTCTCCGACCCCAACAGGTCGAGACATTGCAGGATCACCCGCAGAGACTGCCACAAGGCCGGCTGCCCCACAAGCTCCCCGGAGAAACCCACCCCTGCCCCCGGGTCCCCGTCGACAGCGACAGCCCCCTCCCCCGGTGGAGAAACCGGCCGGCAGAGCGAGAGGCGAAGCGCTGGTAGTCGAGGTGGAAAAAGGCCGGACCTACGCCGAAACGGTCAAGGCTCTTACCACCAGAGTGGACCCGGGAGAGCTGAGGAGCACCATCGACTCCCTCAAAATGACAAGGGCTGGCGACATCGTAATAGCCCTCTCAAAAGCAGGAAAGGCGGCCCCCCTGATGAAGAAGATTAAAGAGTCAGGGGGATTCAAAGTCAGGTCACTAGTACCGAACTCAACGGTGACCATTACCCAAATAGCCGCCGGAGTCGATGGAGAAGATATACTCCAAGCCCTACATGGCAAAGTAGGAGCGCAGGAGGAGGTAAACATCAAGAGCCTCCGAAGCGCAGCTGGAGGTACGCAGAAGGCAGTAGTCCAACTGGGGACCGAAGCGGCGAAATTGCTGATCGGCGAAGGCGCAATCAAGGTAGGGTGGTCGAATTGTAGGGTCGCCCTCCTGGAAAACAAGCCGCCAGCCTGCTATAGGTGCTGGTCCGAAGGTCACCCGGCAAGAGAATGCCGCGGTCCGGACAGAACCAGGGACTGCCTAAACTGCGGGGAGACTGGACATAAGGCGGAGGAATGTCAGAAGACCACTCCCTTCTGTCAAAGATGCGGAAGACCAGGTCATCGAGAGTGGGGGAGCAAGTGCCAGCGGATTACTGCATCCAACAGGCCACCATCTCCACAGCTGCCCCCTGCAACACAGAAGGGTAGCAGACCCCCGCGCCCACCACTAAGAGCGGGACTCGGGTACAAACCCCCGACCTCCGCCCGCCGCCCCTCTCCCCCCCCAAGAGAAAGCCCTCCAGAAAGAGGCACCGAAGAAGAGGACAACTCGATAAAAATCTCGTCCGACCGCGAAGCAATCGCGACGACGAAAAGAGGTGTCCTCCCCGAGGGAACGCCCGTGACGATAGACGCGGACGGAGCCATCGACGGAAGCAGTCCCCCAGACATCACCGTTACTCCACTAGTCCGGATCACGGAGAACGCGGTGAAGAACATGGACGAAGACGAATTCGCCCGCAAAATTGCGGTGGCGAGAATGGAGGAGGAGAGGGTCCGCGACATGGTTAGGCTCTATTTGGCCTACCTACACGACAAGGAAAGCACCATCTGCTTCCGAGACAACTCCCCTCAGAACGTCCGACAGAGGATAAGAGGAGCCGGCCTACCCACGGACGTGAAAGCACTTCGGTCCCTATACGAGGAAAGCTACGTCCGAAAAGGCGAGACAGCCGAGTCGGCCCGACAGGACCTGGAATCCTTTCGCCGCCAGTGTGAAACCGAGCGGCAGAGGAACACCCAGAGGGCCCGCGAAACCAACGCGGCCTTCCACAGGGGGGTAAGTCAACCCGGCTCCTCCGCCTCCTCGTGGAGAAAAAAGGATTTTTAAATCCCAAGACACGAAAGGGGGAACTCGGAAACCCCCCCCGGAAGAAACCCGTCCGGTTCCTGCAAGCCAATCTGCACACCTCAAGAGTGGCGCAGGACCTGCTCGAAGCAACGGCCAAATCGAGGAGGATCGACATAGCCCTCCTCTCCGAGCCCAACATCCAAAAGTCGTCCAACCTGATCCAGGACGACACAGGTAGAGCGGCAATCTACCTGCCGATGCCGGCCGACATCGAGGAAAGCGGCACAGGTCCAGGCTTCGCGTGGGCAAGAGTCCTGGGAGCGAGAGTGTACACCTGTTACTACTCTCCAAACGACACCCCTCGACAATTCCAACGACAACTGGACGGACTCATGGCCCACGCGACCAACCGGACGGACGAAGAAGACCTAATAATAGGAGGGGACTTCAATGCCAAGTCACCGGCTTGGGGATCCCCCCTAGAAGACGAAAGAGGTGAAATCCTTATGGAAGCCCTGGCAGGAACAGACCTGGTGGTGGCCAACGTCGGGAACACCCCCACCTTCACGAGAAGACAATCGGCCTCGATATTGGACCTCACCCTTGCCCCACCCCGGACACTCCGGAAAATAACGAAATGGGAGGTCCTACAGGAAGAGACTCTAAGTGACCACAGATACGTCTCCTACACCGTGAAGGATATCCAATCCTACGACCCAGCAAACAACCCCGTGACCACCAAGGGCTGGCTGTCCCACAAGATGGACAGAGAAAAGCTGCTGGGAGCCTTCGCGGTGGCGGTAGAGGGGGGCGAGGGTGGAGCGGCCCAACTGATGGCGGCGATCACGACAGCCTGCGACGCCGCGATGCCGAAGAGGAGGGGGGGGGATGGACGACGGCCGGTACACTGGTGGAACCCTGAGATTGCCGAGCTCAGGAAGACCGCCAACCGGAAACACAGGGCGTACCAGCGAGCCAGGACACCCGAAGACCAAGAAGAGGCCCTCCAAGAATACAGGACCTCCAAGAAGCAACTGGCCAGAAGAATAAAAAAGGCCAAGCGGACGTGTTGGGAGGAATTGTTGACCCTCCTGGACGAGAACCCGTGGGGAAAAGCCTACAAAATAGTGACAGGCAAACTCAGGGGGAAGATAAAAATCCCAGGACTCACCCCATCCAGAGTCCGGATGATAGCCGATGCACTCTTCCCGGCACATCCAAAGGTAGCAGAGCCCAAGCTACCCACCCCTGCCCCATGGGATCCCTTCACCGCTGAGGAACTTAGCGCCGCGACGTCGACCCTCCCAACGGACAAGGCACCTGGCCCGGACAGAGTCCCAGCGGTGGCCCTAAAGACACTGGCCACCGAGAGACCAAACATCTTTCTCACCGCCTTCAACAAAGCGCTCGAGGAAGGCATCTACCCCTCCGAGTGGAAGAAGGCGGAACTGGTCCTAATAAGGAAAGGCCAGAAGCCATTGGAAGAACCGTCCTCATACCGGCCCATATGCCTCCTGGATCATGCCGGGAAGCTGCTCGAAAAGATGATCCTGAGGCGATTAATGCGGGACATCGAGAGCGGAGGCGGCCTATCGGAACACCAATACGGTTTCAGGAAGGGCCTGTCCACAGTCGACGCCCTGAAAACGATAGTGGACACGGTAAGGACGGCAAAGGCAGGTACCCACAGAACCAGAGAGTACTGCCTGGTAGTGACCCTAGATGTGCGGAATGCCTTCAACAACGCCGGATGGAGCCATATCCTTCAAGCTCTCCGAGACAGGCAGGTCAACCCGCACATCTACAACATCCTGGTCAGCTACCTGAACGAAAGGACGATAATCCTGAGCAGGAACGACGCGGAAGACACGATGGAAGCGACAAGCGGCGTGCCGCAGGGATCAGTTCTTGGTCCATCCCTGTGGAACGCGATGTATGACGGCGTTCTCCAACTCCGCCTACCGGAAGGAGCGACCCTAATAGGATTTGCCGACGACCTGACCCTAATAGTCAGCGATCGTGACCACAAGGCAATGGAAGCCAAAGCGAACCAGGCCATCTCCATCATCCTACAGTGGGTAACAGACAGAGGGCTCCAACTGGTCCCTGAGAAATCCGAAGCGGTAATGGCAATCGGAAGAAGAAGGATGCCGGACACCTGCATCCTAATGGACGGATCTCCCATCGAAATCGGAGATTCCGTACTAGTGCTGGGAGTCAGAGTTGACAAGCACCTAAACTTCTCCCAGCACATCAGGGAGACGGCGGCAAAAGCGGAGGCGTCAGCATCGACCATCGCCCGCTTGATGCCCAACGTGGGAGGGCCAAAGACGGCCAAGCGGAGAGTGCTAGCTACAGTGGTGCACTCCATCATGCTGTACGCCGCACCCGTTTGGCACGAGGCCCTCAGCACTCAGCGAAACCGGGACCGGCTGCTGAAGGTGCAACGACGAGCTGCCCTAAGAGTCATAAGCGCGTACAGGACAGTGTCAGGCGAAGCCGCGTTGGTATTGGCCTCGATACCGCCAGCTGATCTACAGGCCGGAGAAAGGGCGAGAACCCACTCTGGCCAAGTGAACACACCCGACCTGACACTGGCACTCTGGCAGACCAGATGGGATGAAGCCGAGGTGGGACGGTGGACATGGAGACTCATACCCGACATCGAGAAATGGGTCACCAGAAGACACGGAGAGGCAAACTTCCACTTGACGCAAGCCCTCACCGGTCACGGTTGCTTCAATGCATACCTCCACCGCTTCGCCAGAAGAACGGCCCCCAAGTGTGACTACTGCGACGCGGAAGACACTGCCGAGCACACCCTCTTTGATTGTCCGAGATGGGAGCAGGCAAGAGTCACCGCAGAGTTGGGCACAGATACACAACTGACACCCGACAACGTAGTGCACACAATGCTGAGAAGCCAAGAGGACTGGACCGCCATAGAAACTATGGTACACGCGATCTTGACTCAAAAGGAAGCAGCGGAAAGAGAAGTAGAAGCAGCGAATCGAGTCAACATGACGAACGACGAAATTTAGGACGAAAACATCACACAAACGGTGTAAGCAGAAACACGACACTGAAGAGACCCTCCGATCGAAAGTAATGCCTAACGGCGGTTTCTTGGTCGGGGGGGTAGGGGAGAGGTTTTAGTCAGTGCAAGTCTGACACTACCGCCATAGATGATGGTGGTGTCTCGTACGAGATTTCCTCTTCCCTGCGTATGCTAAAACAAAAAAAAAAAAAAAAAAAAAAAAAAAAAGGTTAGGTTAGGTTAGGTTAGGTTAGGTTAGGTTAGGTTAGGTTAGGTTAGGTTAGGTTAGGTTAGGTTAGGTTAGGTTAGGTTAGGTTAGGTTAGGTTAGGTTAGGTTAGGTTAGGTTAGGTTAGGTTAGGTTAGGTTAGGTTAGGTTAGGTTAGGTTAGGTTAGGTTAGGTTAGGTTAGGTTAGGTTAGGTTAGGTTAGGTTAGGTTAGGTTAGGTTAGGTTAGGTTAGGTTAGGTTAGGTTAGGTTAGGTTAGGTTAGGTTAGGTTAGGTTAGGTTAGGTTAGGTTAGGTTAGGTTAGGTTAGGTTAGGTTAGGTTAGGTTAGGTTAGGTTAGGTTAGGTTAGGTTAGGTTAGGTTAGGTTAGGTTAGGTTAGGTTAGGTTAGGTTAGGTTAGGTTAGGTTAGGTTAGGTTAGGTTAGGTTAGGTTAGGTTAGGTTAGGTTAGGTTAGGTTAGGTTAGGTTAGGTTAGGTTAGGTTAGGTTAGGTTAGGTTAGGTTAGGTTAGGTTAGGTTAGGTTAGGTTAGGTTAGGTTAGGTTAGGTTAGGTTAGGTTAGGTTAGGTTAGGTTAGGTTAGGTTAGGTTAGGTTAGGTTAGGTTAGGTTAGGTTAGGTTAGGTTAGGTTAGGTTAGGTTAGGTTAGGTTAGGTTAGGTTAGGTTAGGTTAGGTTAGGTTAGGTTAGGTTAGGTTAGGTTAGGTTAGGTTAGGTTAGGTTAGGTTAGGTTAGGTTAGGTTAGGTTAGGTTAGGTTAGGTTAGGTTAGGTTAGGTTAGGTTAGGTTAGGTTAGGTTAGGTTAGGTTAGGTTAGGTTAGGTTAGGTTAGGTTAGGTTAGGTTAGGTTAGGTTAGGTTAGGTTAGGTTAGGTTAGGTTAGGTTAGGTTAGGTTAGGTTAGGTTAGGTTAGGTTAGGTTAGGTTAGGTTAGGTTAGGTTAGGTTAGGTTAGGTTAGGTTAGGTTAGGTTAGGTTAGGTTAGGTTAGGTTAGGTTAGGTTAGGTTAGGTTAGGTTAGGTTAGGTTAGGTTAGGTTAGGTTAGGTTAGGTTAGGTTAGGTTAGGTTAGGTTAGGTTAGGTTAGGTTAGGTTAGGTTAGGTTAGGTTAGGTTAGGTTAGGTTAGGTTAGGTTAGGTTAGGTTAGGTTAGGTTAGGTTAGGTTAGGTTGGGGACCAAAATCCTACTCACACCTCCTCGCTGGTGGTCCCCGGTAACTTGCGGAGGACTCTTCGAGATCGGGTATCCAACCCCGGTGGAGAAGGGAAGTCCGTAAGGCTGACGTGAGAGGTAACAGGGTAAGCGGCCCTGCCCAAAAATCGCAGAAACGCAAATGAAAATGGCCAACGAACAGGATAAAACGGTTACGGTGCAGGGGAGGGATACCCCAGTACCGGTCGCGGCGGACGTCGGAGTGGGCGCCCCGCGATCGTCATCCAGTGACCACTTAGGGACGCCGGTGGATGCCCAGGCCGGGTCCCTTCTCAATACGACTGGAAAGGAGAAGCCCAAATTAATGGACACTAAGCGTACACCAAATACCAGTGGTGCGGCCCCGACAGTGCAGGAATGTATTATTGGTATAAAGGCGGAACTGAAGAAGAACCCAAGAAACACCAGCAACAAAGTAAAAGATTTGCTTAACTCCATGTTCAAGGCACTGACGTTGGAAGACAAGAAAAAAACGCAACAGAAAGGAACCCCAGTAGATCGGGGTGAGGTGCTCTTGGAGAAGATTAATGAGCAACACATCACCCTCACTAGGGTCATGGAAGAAGTAGCTAGGTGCTCGTCGGAAATTGCGTGCATCAAGAACCAGAAGAAAAAAGATTCCCTGGAGCAAAACACGGCAGCGGATGGCCGGGTCACTGCTTTAGCGGATCAAATGACGGAAGTTGCAAGGGCTGTGGGCAGCCTTCACGAGAGGCAATTCGAGACCTCATTTCCCCCCGACCAAACAACCCAACTGACAGAATTTATAAGCCAGGCAAGGGAACTCGGGGAGGCGGTGAGCGGATTGAAGGCAATCCTAGAAAGAGTTGAATACAAAAACAAGAAGGCTCTCAAAGAACAGTCTACTAGTACGACTGGACTGCAAAGGACACACGTAGGGGTTGGTTCCATCGGCAACCCAAACGCGGCAAGCACTCCCATGGCAAACAACAGAGCTGGGATTAGTAACTTGGAAAGAGACAAGGAAAGAGAGCGGGAGGAAATGAGAATCCGTCTCAGGAAACTGCTCGAGGTGCCACACGCGGTATTGGCAACAACAGGCACCACCAGAAAGCCTAGCTCGGCATTGAACACAAAAATTGGCGAGAATGGTTCCACAGAAAAGCCGCGGACAGACCTACTGCTCGACGAAGTCCAAGAACTTTCCAGCCATGACTACAGGGACGAGGTCTGGAAGATTCCAGCCATGACTACAGGGACGAGGTCTGGAAGACCAAAGCAAACAAAAGAAAAGAAAAAAGAACTAGACAAAGGGAAAATATGAGAATCAGGGCAGAACAACAAGAAGCCCAAAAAAGAGTTATGGAGACTCAAAAAGCAAGAAAAAAGCCGCCGGCCGTACTGGTCAAGACGACGGAGACTCTCTCCTATAAGGAGGTATTGTCGACTCTGAAGAACTGCCTAAAGGACAGCGACGACACAGTGGGCAGGGTTACAAAAACCAGGAGAGGAGATGTACTCATCGAACCCGGTGCGAAGAAGGAAAATGCACAGTTGCACGCAAAACTAGTGGAAAGACTAAGCGCGGGACAAGTCCAGATTCTTTTCCCCAAAAAGGAAATTAAAATCTTAGATCTGGATGAACTCGTGGACGAAGGCGAACTAGTGGCATGCCTAAAGAAGCAGGTCGGCGAAGAGGGACACCTGCATCTGCGATCCCTCCGCCCGGCTTTTGGCGGAACGCAAACGGCAGTCCTTAGCTGTGACGAAACAAGTGCGAACACACTAATCGAGCGTGGCAGAGTAACAGTGGGTATGGTATCCAGATGTAGAGTCAGGGAGTTTTTTCTTGGATTCTGCCCAAGATGCTGGGGCACAGGACACCCCGCTCAGACCTGTAGAGGAAAAAGAGGGGAATGCTGCATCAATTGTGGCGCCCCCGGGCACAAGATCGCTGCGTGCAAGGAGGAGACAAAATGTTTCGACTGCGGGGGGGCTCATCGGACGAAAAACCGAAACTGCACCAACCCGGGCGGAGGAAATAAAAGTAATACAAATTAATCTGAACTGTGCGAGGGCTGCCCAGGAACTGCTGTACAAAACTTTTAACGGCGAAAATATCAACGTCGCGCTAATCAGCGAACAAAACAAGCAGTGGGCAACAAATTGGATAGCCAGCACGGATGGAAAAGCGGCCATTGCCGTGGCGGATAACGTAAGAGTTAGAGACAGAGGTGCGGAGGACTCTTTCGCCTGGGTGGACCTGGGGGAATTCGACATGTATTCGTGTTATTACTCGCCGAACGAAGACGACACCATTGTTGAGAGAAAGCTGAGGACCCTCTTTGACTGCATAAGAACAAGAAGCAGACCCGCAATAGTAGGAGGCGACTTCAATGCAAAGTCTCCCGAATGGGGCAGCCAACTTGAAGACAAAAGGGGGACGCTACTCGCAGAACTGGTAGCGGAGCTGGAGTTGGTCGTCGCGAATGAGGGCGAGGAACCTACGTTTGAGAGAGGAGAGTCGAGGTCGATTCTGGACGTAACATTTGCCACACAGTCAATGGCGAAAAGAATCGATCAATGGCGGGTGTCGGACGAAGAAACCGGAAGTGACCACAAATACATTCGGTTTGTGGTCGGGGACAATAAGGTCCTACGGGCCCCGAGAACGAGATGGGCCTGGAGAAAGCTGAACCACGACAGGCTGACGGAGTTCCTTGACCACAACGACCCGACCGACCACACGAGCACGACACTTGACGAATATCTACAAGAGGCTTGCCGGGCCTGCATACCTAAGAGCGCTGTTGGCAGACCGTCAGCTTACTGGTGGACAAGCGAAATTGCGTCCCTCCGACGGGAGTGCACGATTGCGAGAAGGTTGTACTACCGAGCTAAGGCGAGACAACGGGAGGAAGAAGCCCAGAGCCTGAGGGTTCGACGTGGCGAGACCAAGAAAGCCCTCGCCCTGGAAATCGACAGGAGCAAACGACGGAAGTGGGAAGGTTTGCTGCTCGAACTAAACAACGACGTTTGGGGAACGGCATATAAGCTGGTGAATAAAAGGCTAGGGCGCAGGGCCCCAACTAACATAGCCGACGACCAATTAGAGGCCGTACTACACAAACTGTTTCCGAGGTGCACAGAAAGCAAGATCTCCGAAGAAGAAGAGGCAATAAACATTCCCCTAATCAACGAAGAAGAACTGAAAACGGCCCTGAAAACGATGAAAGTGGACAAAGCGCCGGGCCCGGACGAATTACCGGCGGTGCTGGTAAAGAAGGTGGGCGAATTGCGGCCGCAGGTTTACCTCCAGACGTTTAATTCCATTCTGGCGAGCGGAGAGTACCCTGACGGATGGAAAGAGGCAAACTTGGTGCTTATACCAAAAGGAAGCAAACAGACCAAAGAACCGTCTTTCAGGCCGTTGTGCCTGCTGAACCACCTGGGGAAGCTATTCGAGCGGGTCCTCCTGGGAAGACTGAAGGCAGAAGTCGACGGCGGAGAGGGCCTCTCGGACTCACAGTTTGGGTTCAGGGAGGGCAGATCCACCATCAATGCCATTCAAAAGATGGTGGACACTGCAAAGAAGGCGAAGAGCGGAACGAGACACACCAGAAGATATACGATCATAATAGCACTTGACGTAAAAAACGCTTTTAACACCGTGCGCTGGGGAGACGTAATAGGAGAGCTGAAGCGGAGGAAAGTAAGCCCCTATCTCCGAAGGCTGGTGGTCTCGTACTTCGCAAATCGCTGGATAAACGCAGGAGAAGATGGAAACAAAACAAGGTTCAAGATGACAGCCGGGGTACCACAAGGTTCGGTATTGGGGCCAGAGCTGTGGAACATTAGTTACGATGGTGTGCTGCGACTTCCAACCCCACCCGGAGTAGAGCTAACCGGCTTTGCTGATGATCTGACGGTGGAAGTAGTGGCGAGGACAGAAGGAGAGCTTATGGCCAACGCAGAGATAGCGATCCACGACATCTGCGTATGGATGAAGAGCAGGGGACTAGAAATAGTGCCCGAAAAGTCGGAGATGGTGCTGGTGTCTGGGAGGAGGAAACATGCTCCGATAAACATCGAGGTGGACGGAACAATTTTGAGCCCCACCGAAACTATAAAGGTGTTGGGGGTTTACGTAGATAGAAACCTCAGCTTCCGCGACCATCTGTGGAGGACTGCTGAAAAAGCCCTAAGGATGACGACGACTATTTCCAGGCTCCTCCCGAACATCGGCGGACCAGCCGAGCCGAAAAGGCGTATCCTCGCATCGGTAGCAGAGTCCATCCTGCTGTACGGTGCACCTATCTGGGCAGACGATCTTCTCCAAAAGAGTACATATGCCGGCAAGTATAATGGTGTACAGAGAAGAATGGCGCTGAGGGTGGCGAGGGCGTATAGGACAACCTCTACCGAAGCTCTGGGAGTGATTGCCTCAATGGTGCCCATCGACCTGCTGGCTGAGGAGAGGAAACTCGTCTACTACAAATCTCCACTAACATCCAAAGAGAGACGCAGTGAAACCTTGCGTAAATGGCAGAGCAGATGGGACACCTGCGAGAAAGGCAGATGGACTTACTCACTGATCAAAGACATAGAACCATGGTACAACAGAAGCCACGGTGAGACCACGTACGAACTAACACAGCTGCTTTCGGGACACGGTTGCTTCGAGGATTACCTGCACCGGTTCAAAAAAGCGAGTACCAGTAGCTGTCCATACTGTGGCGAGAGAGATACGGCGCACCACACCATCTTTGTGTGCCGGCAGTGGAAAGACCAGCGTGAGCGGGCCGAAGGGCTGCTGGAGACCAAGCTGTCATCCAACTCCATTGTGGCGTCAATGCTAGCCGATGCAAACGGCTGGGCGGCGATCCAGGACCTAGCAAAAGATATTATAGCGGAAAAAGAAAAGGACCAACGCGCAAAGCAAGAACTAGAAGGCAACGCGCTATAGGAGCGAGTATAGAGATGGTGCGCGCGGAAGGAATGCGTAATGCGAATCCCGGCGTATCGATGGAGTGGGGTTTTAGTCAGTAGGAATCTGACACTCCCCCCCGCACATTGGGGGGGGCCTATGTAAGGTTTCCCCACTCCCATCGCACACAAAAAAAAAAAAAAAAAAAAAAAAAGGTTAGGTTAGGTTAGGTTAGGTTAGGTTAGGTTAGGTTAGGTTAGGTTAGGTTAGGTTAGGTTAGGTTAGGTTAGGTTAGGTTAGGTTAGGTTAGGTTAGGTTAGGTTAGGTTAGGTTAGGTTAGGTTAGGTTAGGTTAGGTTAGGTTAGGTTAGGTTAGGTTAGGTTAGGTTAGGTTAGGTTAGGTTAGGTTAGGTTAGGTTAGGTTAGGTTAGGTTAGGTTAGGTTAGGTTAGGTTAGGTTAGGTTAGGTTAGGTTAGGTTAGGTTAGGTTAGGTTAGGTTAGGTTAGGTTAGGTTAGGTTAGGTTAGGTTAGGTTAGGTTAGGTTAGGTTAGGTTAGGTTAGGTTAGGTTAGGTTAGGTTAGGTTAGGTTAGGTTAGGTTAGGTTAGGTTAGGTTAGGTTAGGTTAGGTTAGGTTAGGTTAGGTTAGGTTAGGTTAGGTTAGGTTAGGTTAGGTTAGGTTAGGTTAGGTTAGGTTAGGTTAGGTTAGGTTAGGTTAGGTTAGGTTAGGTTAGGTTAGGTTAGGTTAGGTTAGGTTAGGTTAGGTTAGGTTAGGTTAGGTTAGGTTAGGTTAGGTTAGGTTAGGTTAGGTTAGGTTAGGTTAGGTTAGGTTAGGTTAGGTTAGGTTAGGTTAGGTTAGGTTAGGTTAGGTTAGGTTAGGTTAGGTTAGGTTAGGTTAGGTTAGGTTAGGTTAGGTTAGGTTAGGTTAGGTTAGGTTAGGTTAGGTTAGGTTAGGTTAGGTTAGGTTAGGTTAGGTTAGGTTAGGTTAGGTTAGGTTAGGTTAGGTTAGGTTAGGTTAGGTTAGGTTAGGTTAGGTTAGGTTAGGTTAGGTTAGGTTAGGTTAGGTTAGGTTAGGTTAGGTTAGGTTAGGTTAGGTTAGGTTAGGTTAGGTTAGGTTAGGTTAGGTTAGGTTAGGTTAGGTTAGGTTAGGTTAGGTTAGGTTAGGTTAGGTTAGGTTAGGTTAGGTTAGGTTAGGTTAGGTTAGGTTAGGTTAGGTTAGGTTAGGTTAGGTTAGGTTAGGTTAGGTTAGGTTAGGTTAGGTTAGGTTAGGTTAGGTTAGGTTAGGTTAGGTTAGGTTAGGTTAGGTTAGGTTAGGTTAGGTTAGGTTAGGTTAGGTTAGGTTAGGTTAGGTTAGGTTAGGTTAGGTTAGGTTAGGTTAGGTTAGGTTAGGTTAGGTTAGGTTAGGTTAGGTTAGGTTAGGTTAGGTTAGGTTAGGTTAGGTTAGGTTAGGTTAGGTTAGGTTAGGTTAGGTTAGGTTAGGTTAGGTTAGGTTAGGTTAGGTTAGGTTGTCGAGAGCCAAACACGGACAGCGACACACGCGTTTTGATCGAGCTCCCGACCAAGTGAAAAATACAACCCGTAAAAGTCAACGAAAATTCGCGAAATTTTGCAGACGTACTCCTAGAGTGGCGGCGTGACCTACGCAAAATTATCGGAAATTTTCGACGGCCCCAAGTGCTCCAAAAAACCCTAGTGAAAGTGAAATAGACACAAGTTCGCGCAAGAAAGCTATTTTGAGCGTTAAAATTTTTCGGTTTTCATAAGTGAGCCCTGCAAACGAGAGCGCACAGGACCACAGTGGAAAATTCGGAAAAGGCCAAACTAATTTCTGGCCGAACCACGAGGCAATTTTGACAATTAGTGGCCCCAATTACCCAGTTTTGCTTCTAAAAATTTGGAAATTGCAAATACAAGGCCTGCAAGCATCAGCGCTCAGGACCACAGTTCAAAATAAACCAAAAGGCAAAATTTTTGGGGCACACCACGAGGCGTCCCAAGATATTAACCCGGTCAGCGAGTGTTACCTATGTGTACGCAAGCCGGCAAAAGAAACTAAAAAGAAGCCCAACACCAGGTGAGCAAATTTTAAATAATTTATGTCCATCCGCAACGCCCCAAGTTGGAAGTGCACCAAAGTTTAAAATCAAAACACCAACGTAGCCCAAAACCACGAGGTAACCTGAACATTTTTCAATCTCCGCAAGCCATTTCCACTAGGAAAATTTTGAAAATTTGCATACACCACTAATAGCCGTGAGCGCATATATTAGCAGTTAAAAATAAACAAAATGTGTGCGCGTTAAATACCAGCTAAAACAAATTAAAATTAACTAGTTTTCACTAATATTAGGCAAATAGAGAAATAGCCAAAAATACAACCCGCAAAAGTCAATGAAAATTCGCGAAATTTTGCAGACGTACGCCTAGAGTGACGGAGTGATCTACGCAAAAATATCGATAATTTCAGACGGCCCCAAGTGCTCCAAAAACCCTAGTGAAAGCGAAATTGACAGAAGTTCGCGCTAGAAAGCTATTTTAAGCGGAAAATTTTTCGGTTTTCATATGTGAGCCCTGCAAACGAGAGCGCACAGGTCCACAGTGAAAAAAAATCCGGAAAAGCCTAAAAATTTTTGCCGAACCACGAGGCAATATTGACAATTAGTGGCCCCAAATATCCAGTTTTGCTTTTAAAATTTGGAAATTGCAAATACAAGGCCTGCAAGCATCAGCGCTCAGGACTACAGTTCAAAGTAAACCAAAAGTTTAAATTTTTGGGACACACCAAAATTAAAATTCAATACACCAACGCAGCCCAAAACCACGAGGAAACCTGAACATTTTTCAATCTCCGCAAGCCATTTCCACCAGGAAAATTTTGAAAATTCGCATACACCACTAACAGACGTGAGCGCATATATTAGCAGTTAAAAACAAACAAAATGTGTGCGCGTTAAATACCAGCTAAAACAAAGTAAAATTAACTAATTTTCAGTAATATTAGGCAAACAGAAAAATAGCGAAAATACAACCCGCAAAAGTCAACGAAAATTCGCGAAATTTTGCAAACGTAAGCCAGAGTGACGGTGCGACCCACGCAAAATTATCGAAAATTCGACGGCCCCAAGTGCTCCAAAAACCCTATAAGACGCGACCGCAAAATGGAAGAACAACAGGAGGCGGACATGCGAACATCGCACCTAGCAGTAGGATTGGCAGATGACTGGAAGAAGTGCCTGCAAAAAAATAACAAAACCCCGATAGAGGTACGGACACTAGGCTCGAAGATAGCAGAAGAACTAGTGATCTATGCCAAGGTCCAAGAGCAGCTGGAAAAATTTATAAGCGGGCTAGAAACCGGCATGAACGAACTGGTCAAAGCAGTAATGGCATCAACGGCAGCAACAACGCAAACCTTGCAAATCACAACGCACATAGCGACCACCCAGACCACATTAGCTGATCAGCTATTGGCGCTTACGAAAGCGGTATGCGACACGATAGCCAACCCCGAAACACCCAAGGAGGATGGAAAAACAACAGAAAAGGCCAAGGCAAACAAGAACAAGAAAAAGAGAAAAAGTCAGAGCGCTGAAAGCGCCCCACAGTTAACCGAACCTGCAATTGACTTGACGGCAGAGCCAATAGAGGCAACAGCTACGACCGCGGTAACAACAACCGCGACAACAGATGCAGCCGAGATAGTCGCAGAAACCAGATCAACCGAAGCACCGGTAACAACTGCAACGGCGCCGATAGCTGAGCTACAAAGGAGGGAAACTGCTGAACAAGCACCAACCAGGCCAAATGTAGCAAACCCAACAGCGCAAGCAGCCAACTCAGAAACGCCCTTCCAAGTCCAAAACCACCGAAGGAGGAAGAGAGCCCAGGTCAGCAGAGCCACACAGGAACACGAAGATCCGGCCATCGTGATCCACCTGTGTAAGGCTGGAGACGAAACCGAATATAGACAAGTAATCACCAAGCTGAAAAGTAGCCTCAGCACCGGGCCGGCGGCCATCATCAAAACCGCCAGAGCAACCAAGCAAGGAAACGCCCTACTTATCTTAAGTAAAAACCCTGCGGCGCAGACGCAGTTACTTGAGGAGGTGAAAGCCGCTCTACAAGACAAAAATGTAATTGCAAAATTTGAACAAACCCCGAGAATACCCCTGACAATCAGGGGCATCGATACGAGCACAACCAAGGAAGAGGTGGTCGAGACGTTACAGCTCATCACGGGGGCTGAAGGGCACATAACCCTTCAATCCCTAAGTTACAACAACGTCTATAAGACCCAGACCGCCTCAATCAAAGCGGACGCAACAAGTGCAAACAAACTAATACAAAGAAGAAAAGTCCAGATCGGCCTCATTAGCGAGTGCAAGGTGAGCACAATCAACCGGTGCTTCCGATGCTGGGCTATCGACCCAGACCACACACAAGCAGAGTGCAGAGGCTCCGACAGGTCCAACAGCTGTTGGAACTGCTGTCAAGAGGGCCACAAAGCAATCAACTGCCCAAAGTCAACACCAACCTGCGCCAAGTGCGGAGGCGAAAACCACAGGGCAACAAATGCAAACTGCCCTGGGCGCCTAAAGTAAGACCAGCAAAAACAAGACAGGAAGAAACGCTATGCCCTGATGAGCAAGCGTCACCAAGACGACGAGAAGAAATCACAAAGACCTGAAGCGAAAAAGGCCCGCCCGACAAAAAAGAGTAAGGCCCCTTCTAGCTCACAACATGCGGACGTTGTACGGATGGAATGCTAACGCGAACCCGGCTTCGTCACACGGGAGGGGGTTTTAGTCGGTAAAAGTCCGACACTACCACCTTCGGGTGGTGTCCATGAGGATTTCCCCCTCCCCAACGCACAAAAAAAAAAAAAAAAAAAAAAAAAAAAAAAAAAAAAAAAGGTTAGGTTAGGTTAGGTTAGGTTAGGTTAGGTTAGGTTAGGTTAGGTTAGGTTAGGTTAGGTTAGGTTAGGTTAGGTTAGGTTAGGTTAGGTTAGGTTAGGTTAGGTTAGGTTAGGTTAGGTTAGGTTAGGTTAGGTTAGGTTAGGTTAGGTTAGGTTAGGTTAGGTTAGGTTAGGTTAGGTTAGGTTAGGTTAGGTTAGGTTAGGTTAGGTTAGGTTAGGTTAGGTTAGGTTAGGTTAGGTTAGGTTAGGTTAGGTTAGGTTAGGTTAGGTTAGGTTAGGTTAGGTTAGGTTAGGTTAGGTTAGGTTAGGTTAGGTTAGGTTAGGTTAGGTTAGGTTAGGTTAGGTTAGGTTAGGTTAGGTTAGGTTAGGTTAGGTTAGGTTAGGTTAGGTTAGGTTAGGTTAGGTTAGGTTAGGTTAGGTTAGGTTAGGTTAGGTTAGGTTAGGTTAGGTTAGGTTAGGTTAGGTTAGGTTAGGTTAGGTTAGGTTAGGTTAGGTTAGGTTAGGTTAGGTTAGGTTAGGTTAGGTTAGGTTAGGTTAGGTTAGGTTAGGTTAGGTTAGGTTAGGTTAGGTTAGGTTAGGTTAGGTTAGGTTAGGTTAGGTTAGGTTAGGTTAGGTTAGGTTAGGTTAGGTTAGGTTAGGTTAGGTTAGGTTAGGTTAGGTTAGGTTAGGTTAGGTTAGGTTAGGTTAGGTTAGGTTAGGTTAGGTTAGGTTAGGTTAGGTTAGGTTAGGTTAGGTTAGGTTAGGTTAGGTTAGGTTAGGTTAGGTTAGGTTAGGTTAGGTTAGGTTAGGTTAGGTTAGGTTAGGTTAGGTTAGGTTAGGTTAGGTTAGGTTAGGTTAGGTTAGGTTAGGTTAGGTTAGGTTAGGTTAGGTTAGGTTAGGTTAGGTTAGGTTAGGTTAGGTTAGGTTAGGTTAGGTTAGGTTAGGTTAGGTTAGGTTAGGTTAGGTTAGGTTAGGTTAGGTTAGGTTAGGTTAGGTTAGGTTAGGTTAGGTTAGGTTAGGTTAGGTTAGGTTAGGTTAGGTTAGGTTAGGTTAGGTTAGGTTAGGTTAGGTTAGGTTAGGTTAGGTTAGGTTAGGTTAGGTTAGGTTAGGTTAGGTTAGGTTAGGTTAGGTTAGGTTAGGTTAGGTTAGGTTAGGTTAGGTTAGGTTAGGTTAGGTTAGGTTAGGTTAGGTTAGGTTAGGTTAGGTTAGGTTAGGTTAGGTTAGGTTAGGTTAGGTTAGGTTAGGTTAGGTTAGGTTAGGTTAGGTTAGGTTAGGTTAGGTTAGGTTAGGTTAGGTTAGGTTAGGTTAGGTTAGGTTAGGTTAGGTTAGGTTAGGTTAGGTTAGGTTAGGTTAGGTTAGGTTAGGTTAGGTTAGGTTAGGTTAGGTTAGGTTAGGTTAGGTTAGGTTAGGTTAGGTTAGGTTAGGTTAGGTTAGGTTGGGGATCAAAATCCTACTCGCACCTCCTCGTTGGTGGTCCCCGGTAACTTGTGGAGGACTCCCTGAGATCGGGTAACCAACCCCGGTGGAAGGGGGAAATCTGCAAGGCTGACGCGAGAGGTAACAGGGTAAGAGGCCCTGCCCAAAAATCTCTGGAAATGGCATGTCATGGACAAGGATTCTGAGAACACGTTTACGGTGCAGGGGGGGGATACCCCAGTACCGGTCGCGGACGGCGTCGGAGTGGGCGCCACGCGACCGTTATCCAGCGACCACTTAGAGACCCTGGTGGATGCCCAGGCCGGGTCTCTTCTCAAAGCGACTGGAAAGGGTGATCATTCAAACCCCGAAATAGCAAAGCCGCCACCAAAGCTGAGGCTGGAAATCGTAGAAAAAATCCAGGAGGTGATGCACCTGGGCGAGCAAATAGGTACAGATGAGGCGGCCAAGACGACTGGAAAGAAGGGCCAGAGCATGAAGAAACGCAAGACGCCGAAAATTTCGTTGAACACTTCAAGATCGGCGGGAAACTCACCGTCAGGTACCCCGACCATGTTGACAAAAAACCCGATTGGCAACATTGACTCTGTAATTGCTCAAATGATTACGGACGGCGAGGAAATGTTTAGGAAGAGCTCAAACAAGAACACATCCCTTGATGTAAAAACAACGTACATGAAGAACCTGCGCATAATCAGGCGGTTATACAATAGCGAGAAGACCCGCGAGAGCGAAGCTGGAGATAGCTCCGCGGAGAACCAGCAAAACAAGACCGAGCAGATGCTCAGGAAGTTGCTCGAGGGGTCAAGCGAACTTTCTAAACGAGTTGAGCGTTTGGAGAATAGCGCAAAAGACGAAGTTAACGAGGGTGTTAAGAAGATGGAAGCCGCGACAAAAGCCAGCGAGAAGGCGTTGGCAAGGAAGATAGATGCTGTGTCAAAATGGATGCTGCGAAGTGATGAAACCACGCAAGAGCTGCAGAAGCAGGTGCAAGACTGGGGAAAGCAAGAACTGAACACTAGCCTCCCCATGACGGATGTGGAAACCATGTTGGGTCTCAAATCAAGTATCGGCAAGTTGGCCGAGAATCTCAATAACTTGCATGACGAGAACAGGACAAAAACCTACGCAGGAGACATGATAGAAATCAAGAGTTCCCTCGACAACCTCCTGCAGTATGTGGGAGAGATGACTCGCGTGCTGCAGACGATTACAGACGGTCGAGCCAAGAAAGATATAGCGGCAGAGAAGAAAAGCGAGGACATCGAGGAGGTCAAAATGACCCTTGATATAATACTGCAATATGTGGGAGAGATGACCCTCCAACTGCGGGCGTGGATGGCAACCAGCCCCCCTCCCCAGAGAGAGGCGCCTCCGACGGGGGGGAAGCCCCCCACCGGAAATGCGGACCACAAGCAAAGCGGCAAGAAGCACAAAAAGAGTAAAAAGAACGTGACAGAAAAAATCAGTGGCGGTGGTGACGCCAAAGGCTGTGTAAGCAAAACAGACACAAGCAAAAAAAATGACGGCGGGGGCGGCACGGGCACAAGTTGCTCCGAAACGAGCAGGCCGGAGTCGGACCCAGCAAAGAACAAACAGAGCGAACTGCAAGTAATCACGAGGCACGAGTCTAGCAGCGTCGATGCCGGAAAACCCGCAGAGTGGACAATGGTAGTCAAGAGGAACACCAAAAAAGTAGCTGATAAACAGCCCAAGGAGAGGGAGGATGGGCCTCCGGCCCCTCGAAGAACACGTGAGTGGACTCAGCGTAGACCACCGGCAGTTATCGTGGAACTGGATGGAGGAATACCTTTCGCCAACACTCTGCAAACTGTCAAAGATACTATCAGCAAAGAAGCGGCGGAGGCAATTATGAGAACCCGACTCACCAAAGAAAATAACCTCCTCATAGAAGTGGACGGAAACTCTGCCGGAAACATCTCGTCTCTGTGTCAAGAGTTGCAAGACAAATTCGGAAAAGCAAAGGTGCGTACAACCGCAAGCCTAAAAACCAGTAAGCCAGGCGCCGTCACACTACAGGTGCGACACATAGACGCGGCGGCAAGCAAAGAGGATGTGGAGAAGGGACTGAGAACCGTCATCGGGGCCGAGGGGACCATCACCCTTCGGTCCCTAGTGGGATCATACAGCGGAACTCAGCTGGCCACCGTGGAGCTCGACCCGATAGGGGCAGAAAGGGTGCTACAAGCACAAAAACTGAAAATAGGCTTAAACAACGCGTGTCGCGCCAGGAGGTGCTACCGCTGTTTTAGGTGCTGGGCCTCCGACCACGATACGGGAGAGTGCCGAGGACGCGATAGGAGCGAAAAATGCTGGAACTGCTGCGGCAGGGGACACGAGTCCCGCGAGTGCAAAAGGCCTCCTTTCTGCGAAGAGTGCGGAAAAACGGGCCACAGAGTCGGGAGCTGGAATTGCCGCGGCCACACCGAAACAAACGATCGGGGGTGCACGGGCCCAAGCAGAAATGCAGATTCTCCAAACTAACTTGAACTGTGCAAAGGCTGCCCAGGACCTCCTGTATGAGACCATCCGCAGGAAGAATATAGAAGTAGCAATCATCAGTGAACCTAACCAACGATGGGCAGCGAAACAAACAACAAACCAGATAGTTAGTTTGGACGGCAAGGCGGCCTTACTCCTGGCGGCCGACGTGACGACGAAAGGCAGAGGCGCCGGTAACACCTTTGCTTGGGCGGACCTTGGCGAATACGACATCTACTCCTGTTACTACTCACCGAACGAGCAGGAGTCGGTGGTCGAAGAAGAGCTGCAAGCACTATTCCAGCATATAAGAACTAGAGGCAGGCCCGCCATAGTAGGCGGCGATTTTAATGCGAAGTCCCACGAGTGGGGACTCATCGGAACAGACGAAACAGGCCGACCCACGGACGAAGACCCGAGGGGGACCCTGCTGGCCGAGCTAATAGCCGAACACGAGATGGTCGTGATAAACGAAGGCGTCCAACCAACCTTCGAAAGAGGCAGATCCAGGTCCATTCTGGACGTAACCCTGGCTACTCGCGCCCTGTCGAGATGCGTCGACCAGTGGAGAGTACTCGACGAAGAAACCTCCAGCGACCATCGTTATATCCAGTTTCAAGTCCAGTCGTACGGCACCAACAAGAGAACTCCTCAGCCGAGATGGGCTTGGAAGAAGATTAGAGAAGATGATCTCGCCGAGTTTTTGTCAAGCAGCGTCCCGAGAGACAACTCCGGTTTGGCTCTCGACGAGTTTTTGCAGCAGGCCTGTCGAAGCTGCATGCCCAAAACAGCAAATAGGCGCCCGCCCGTGTACTGGTGGACGGAAAAAATAGCGGCGCTTCGTAAGAACTGCACTAAAGCACGACGCCAGTATTATAGAGCGCTGGCAAGACAGCGAGAAGATGCGGAGGATCTCAGGCTGACGCTGAGAGAGGCCAGAGAGAGCTTGACAAAGGAGATAGCTAAGAGCAAGAAGAGAAACTGGGACGAACTAGTTAAGGAGCTGGACCTAGATATATGGGGAAGAGCTTACAAAATCGTCACCAAAAGATTTGGGGTCCGCGAAAACGCGGGCTTAGAAGAAGGCCAGTTAGAACCCATATTGGCGGAACTGTTCCCAAAGGAACGCGAGAGAACGAAACATCCACCGCTAGAGGCCCAGCAGGGTGCCCCGACAGCCGCCGTCGCCCCGTTTACAGAGGCCGAGCTGCGAGCGGCGCTGACGAAGATCAAGATAAACAAGGCGCCTGGCCCGGATGGCGTCCCGGCAGTACTGGTCAAGAGGGTGGGGGAGGCACAGCCCGCACACTATATTGCCGCCTTCAACAACATCATAGAGGGCGGTACATACCCAAACAGCTGGAAGGAGGCGAATCTGGTTCTGATCCCCAAGAAAGGCAAACCATTGGGCCAGCCCAGCTCTTATAGACCGTTGTGCCTCCTAAACCACGTGGGGAAGCTTTTCGAGCGAATGCTCCTTGCCAGAATACAGGCGGAGGTGGACGACGGTGAAGGACTGTCAGACAGACAATTTGGCTTTAGGAAAAGCAAGTCGACGACGGACGCCATCTTGAGAATAGTAAACACCGCCCGGAAAGCCAAAGAGGGCACGCGGCACACCAGGAGATTCCCATTACTGGTGGCACTAGACATCCGCAACGCGTTCAATACGGTAAGGTGGGAGAACATCGCTAACGAGTTGTCGCGTAGGGGAATAAGCCCCTACATAAGAAAGGTCGTCGACAGCTATTTCCAAGACAGATGGATAACTGCCCAGGAGGCGGGCAAGACCAAGAAATTCCAAATGACAAGAGGAGTCCCACAGGGGTCAGTGCTTGGTCCCACCCTTTGGAACTTAGTATACGACGGTGTTCTGCGATTAAACATGCCAGACGGAGTAGAAGTGATTGGGTTCGCAGACGACCTCACATTGGTGACGGTGGCGAAAACGGAAGAAGAGGTGCAGTTGAAAGCGGAAGTGGCGGTGCGAGCTATCTGCGACTGGCTGCAGAGTAGGGGACTATCGATTGTCCCACAAAAGACCGAAATGCTCCTAGTAAGTGGGAGGAGGCAGCATACACCTATCAGCATCGAGGTGGAGGGCAACCTGGTCACCCCCGCCGACAGGAACACCATCAAAATTTTGGGAGTGCTGATTGACAAATACACAAACTTCGGTGAGCACATAAAGCACGCATCTGAGAGAGCAATAAAATCAACATCAGCGATATCCAGGCTCCTCCCAAACGTCGGCGGCCCATCTGAATCAAAGAGAAGAATCCTGGCCTCCGTGGCAAACTCTATTATGCTCTACGGAGCCCCAGTCTGGGCGGATAGCTTGCAGAAATATGCTAGCTACACAGAAAGATTAACAAAAGTGCAAAGAAGAATGGCCCTGCGCGTGGCCAGGGCTTACAGGACGACATCAACGGAAGCCTTACTCGTCCTGGCTTCGATGATACCAGTCGACCTTCTGGCAGAAGAAAGGAGATCCCGATTCAAAAAGGAGCACACTCCAAGCGAGCTCCGAAATCGCTCCATGGCCATCTGGCAAGAAAGATGGATTAGGGGCGAGAAGGGCGCGTGGACCCGCCGACTGATTCGCAGAGTGGACGATTGGTGCAACAGGCAACACGGCGCCTTAACGTATGAACTGACGCAGCTTTTGGGGGGACACGGTTGTTTCCATGACTACCTCTACCGAATGAAAAGGGCCGATACCAACGAATGCCCATACTGCGGAGACGCCGACACAGCCTTCCACACATTTTTCGTGTGTGATAAGTGGCGGGCCCAGCGGGAAAAGTTG